>JAVTVY010051746.1:0-25334 GCA_036873755.1 Hanleya hanleyi
ACTGGTGGGTGGTATAGAGCCCTATGGGTGTACTATCATATGCACATGTAACAATTCCAAGTTCACATAAAACTTTTCACCTAGTCACATTTTTATAAAAAACGTTCCAACCAGCCCTGGTCTCCCCTAGTCTTGTGTACTTCCATTGTTTTAATACCATGCTGGGAAGATATTTCCAAGGTTCGCACACTCCTTGAAACTCCTTGAAAATCCTGGAAATATGAAAATGTAATTTCCAGTACTGGAAAATCCTGGAAAAACAAGATTACTCCTTGAAACTCCTGGAAAATTAACATTTGTGGTTTCGCTATATAGATATAAAACTGAACGTAGTCATCGAATGTTTCTTCAAAAGTTCACGAGTTCGTCGCCGTAAATGGACTCGTCTTCGGTATTTCATTCATAAAAGCCATAGTAAATCTATAGTAAAATGTTAACCAATCAGAATATATCTAGGTCAATCCGCTCACCAATGATCAACTGTTCCGATTTTAAAATATTCATAGTTTGGGTATTACGGAAATTCCCGATCTCGGTTGAGAACAAAGAAACAATGTCGAAAGTTTGTTATTTCAATACAGCGTGGCTTGGCCACCCAGACTACCGCGACTGGTTGGCATGAGAGTCCGCTCACCGGGCGAAGTGTACGGTATGCCAGAAGAGTTTCGATATCGGGAATATGGGCGAGAGTGCTGTGAGGAGTCACGCAAAGGGAGCCAAACATGTCAGAGTTCTTGAGCAAAACGAAGCAAGAGATCGGTCGAACTCCCGAATTACAGAATTTTTCCGTTCTGGAACAGGTGACTTTCTATCTTGTCTTAATTTGTATATTCTTGTGATTTCGATGCAAATCATCTGTCTAGGCGTAATGAAATAAATAAATCCTTGGCTTCGTTTTTCGCGTCTAAGAAAATTAGGGTGGATATGTAGAGATTTTATTTTTTGTTGGTCTAAACCAGCGAAGACGAAAAATTCCGCCATTTTAACTAAATTCGCCGTCAGAGGTCTCTGTCTGTCATCCAAGAGACATAACTATGGGAGGTTATTTACAAGTTTTTCGAGAGTTATTTCCCCTGATAACGCACGGAAATAATGTCTGTTGCTGGGGTCGTGTATTAAACGTTTATTAACTCTTGTTTCTCATTCCCTTGTAAATTTCTTTTTTCAGGAACACCTGGATTAGAAAGCCAAACTCCCCCTCCAGCAACCCCAGGCAGTACTACATCTAAGTCTACCATACCTGACTATGCTACCAGAGAGGATGTAGTCAAGGCAGAAATAATGTGGACATTAAACTTGATAGAATCCCACCATTCATATAAATCTTGTTCTGGTGTTGGGCCACTGCTGAAACAAATGTTCCCAGACAGTGCAATAGCATCTCAATTCCAATTAGCTGAAAAGAAAGCAGCATATCTGACAGTGTTCGGCCTTGCACCTCATTTCCAGTCCCTTTTGATGCAGAGTATAGCTGACAATAAATATGTCCTCTTATTTGATGAGTCCTTAAACAAGAAAAACCAGAAAAAAACAGATGGATTTCTACATCAGGCATTGGGAAAACGATGAAGTCAGGTCAAGATATCTCGACTCTAAATTTGTGGGTCATTGCACTGCTGCAGATATGGTCAATGAATTACATTCAGTGATGGAAGGCCTGAATCCACGGAACCTTATACAGCTCAGTATGGATGGACCAAGTGTTAACTCTCCTAGATGTCGGCAGCTGCGGTTTGCATGTTGTCCATGGTGCATTCCAGACAGCTGTAGAAAAGTCTGAATTAGGAGTTTCAAAATTATTACGGGCCCTTTACACCCTATTTCGCGATTCCCCAGCCAGGAGAGAGGATTATATCAAAGTAACAGATGGTGCCAAAGTTCCATTGAAATTCTGCGCAACCAGATGGCTGGACAATGGGCCGTGTGTAGAACGTGCGATAGAAATATGGGATAGCATCAGAAAATATGTCAGAAGTGAGACAGAAGAAAATTGATAATCCAGGCAATGAGTCTTTTTCCACGGTGCAGAAATACACATCATGCCCACTCACCCTGGCCAAACTCAAATTTTTTCTATCAGTTGTTCAACAGATATCTCCCTTCCTCACAAAGTACCAGACAGACGAGCCAATGCTGCCATATATATCCCACGATCTTCTTAACATAATCCAAGGTCTTTTGGCGAGGTACATGAAATCATCCGCAACAGAATCGCTGACGGCTGCGTCGTTGGCATCATTTGATGCTAATAACCAGAGTAATTTCTTGGACATCACAAAGTTAGATGTGGGTCTGTCAGCTGACAAGGCCCTGAAGGAGGCTGTTCGGCAATCGTCAAACAAAGTTTCGGAGAGAGATGTATTGGGTTTCCGAATGGAATGCAGAACACTTCTGGTGAAAATGGTTACCAAACTGTTGGAGAAGAGCCCGATTAAGTATCCGCTTGCCAGAAGTATAGCCTGCCTTGATCCCAGGCACTTTGATCAGAAAGAAGTGGTGGTGAAGTATATGCGAAGGGTTCTATCGATTATGAGTGATGCAAAGTGGATTACTGCAGATTATGGAGATGAAGCCCTTAGGCAGTATAGAAGATATCTAGATGAGGCTGCAGCCGCACATTCCAGTTTTGATCCCAAGAAAGAAAGACTGGATCATCTCTGGCATGCAGATATTTCTCGTAATCCAGAATTCAACAAGTTATGGGCGGTTGTTAGTCTGTTGCTACTTCTTTCACATGGACAGGCTACAGTTGAAAGAGGGTTTTCCGTGAACAAGGAAATTGAAGTTGAAAACCTTAGAGATCAATCCATTGCTTCGCAGAGAATTATCTGTGATCATCTGAAGGTTGTTGGTGGAGTTCTTAATGTCATATTGGACAAAAAACTGTTGGCTTCTACTGGTGCTGCTCGCAGACGCTATCAGACTTACCTGGACAAACAGAAACTGAAAGGAAACGGAAACTGGAAGGTAAAACAACAGAGTTGAAAGAAAACCAGAAACGTCTGAGGAAGGACATTGATTCCCTGCAGAAATCAGCGGATGACTTCTCTGTAAGAGCCGAGAAAGAACGGGATCTAACATTCGTTGCCAAATCAAATAGCCTTCGAGCCTCAGCACAGAAAAAGGCAGGAGAGCTTCAACGAGTTCAGAAAGAACTGGATGAAAATCTACTGAAACTGAAGTCCATGTAGTCCAAATTGAAGTCCAAATTCATTTCTATAAGACAGTAGTAGACAAATGTCTCTGTCACAGTTGTTGAAATCTCGAAAGAACAATTGGACACTGCAAATGGATACCATTTTGCTTGTAAAAAAAATGAATAAACTCTGTTGAAATCTAATTTTGATGAGATCCTTTATTTCTTCGAGTCAGTCGAACAATGTTCTTCAAGCGTAAAAAAAATACATTATGATGTAGAATTCTATACAGGGACTCCTGGAATCTGGTAAATAACTCCTGGAAAACTCCTGGAAAACTCCTGGAATTTTAAGTGTTCTGAGTTGTGCACACCTTGATTTCCCTTGGTCTTTGTATGCATACATTGATCGTAATAAATATCATGTCATATTGGAAGGTGAGAATAAATGTTATAAATTCAATGGAAAATGAACTCTTGGTTCCGTGGTGTGTCATTTCAATTCATGCTACAAAATTTGCAGGCCTAAAATCAAAGGAGCGGGGGGTGGGGGGGGGCCTGAGGAGAGATCATGAGAAAAATGTGATCGCAGTGCTCCATCACCATTCAACGGAGGTCGTTCATTGAAAACAATGACAATGGCTTAGGGGTAAAATAATAATAAATAAAAATAAAACAAGAGCAATAGTTATCATTTTTTTTATGGAAAAGGCGAAAAAATTGAGTTTTATCATTTTTTTTGATGAAAAAGGCCAAAACATTGAGTTCCATCATTTTGTAGATGAAAACGTAAAAAAAAAAAGTTTAGTGACATTGATATGTGCGCCAATGGTGCGCAGAAAAATTGAGTTTTACAATATTTGAAATTGAGTAGATGAAACAATTTTGTCTGAAAAAAACCCTAACCTGTCTACATATAAATTGTTATGTTATAATCAATCAGGTTTCTGTGCCAAACATTCATGTCAAAGTGCAATGACTAAACTGATTGAATCCTGGTTATCCTCTGTTGATGATGGCAATCTTGTAGGGTGTATCAAACTGGATTTCAAAAAGGCATTTGACACTGTCAACCATGACATTGTTATAGACAAAATGAAAATATACCAACTTGATGATAAATCACTCCGCTGGATGAAGTCTTACTTACGAACAAGAACACAATTTGTTAGGTCTGCTGGATGAAGTCTTACTTACGAAAAAGAACACAATTTGTTAGCATAGACAACCACAGGTCTGATCCTCTCCCAATCCAGGCAGGTGTTCCCTACGGGATCCATAATTGGGCCCCTGATATTTATTATATACATGTATGTGAATGACTTGTTGCTTTGTGATATTTCAAGTACAATAGACCTGTATGCTACTGATAGTACTATTTATATTCATGGTACTTAATGTAACTGAACTTGAAAGAATCATGGGTCCGAATTTGGAAGTCATTGAGGAATGGTGTTTTCTAAACAAAATGTACCTTCACCCAACAAAGTCCATAATTATGCTCTTTGGTAAAGACCTAAGCTACAAAAGATTTACAAAGATATCCATTTACAAATTAACAGTTCTGAACTGCAAAGTGTGCAGTCTGATAAGATCCAAGGACAATGTTATTGACCAAACACAAAGTTGGCAGGTCCATGTTGACTTGGTCGTCTACAGATCTATTAAAATATGTAAATGAATTTGCAACAAGAAACCTCAGGTCAACTACGTGAAACAAATTGTACCTTCCTCGACCCAAATATTGCAGCATCTCCCTCCCTTGAAATATTCAAGTCCAGAATGATGAATTCTTTAATCAGCATGCAGTAATATTGAGTAACATATATATATATATATATATATATATATATATATCCTCTTTTCTTGTTAAGATTTGTTTGATATTTGTGTCATTATGATAGTTTCATGTCGGGGATAGGCCCACTAAAATTCTGTCTCTCGAGACCCGAATCTATGAACAGAAGATTCGGGTTTCGGCAAGCCTTTGAAATTTCCCAATGGGTTAGGGTTAGGGTTAGGGTTAGGATTAGAGAGGTCCCACAGCGCGGCCCCGCGTGACTGTGTATTGCCAGTCAAACCTGAAACTATTAAATGTTCTTGCAGTGACCGGCTATCCTGTACTCTGATACACAGCTAGCACTGTTTCAGGGACAGATTTCTGAAGTCAAATGTCTACCAGTTTTGTGTGCAGATGAGGAGTACAAGACAAAGTAATCAACCACGCGACCGCGCATATACATTACTGAACAATCTATGAACCGGAAAACAATGAAATGACTGAACTGATTCAAGAAACTTGTATACAGACATTATTTACACGTTATGATTTTTTTACCCCTCGGCCAAAATTTGGCCGAAGGGTGTTGTCGTCGTCATGTCCGTCCGTCCGTCTGTCCGTCTGCCCATCACACCTTTCTTGTTACCAAGATATCTTTAGAACGACTTGCCCCAGCACACCAAACTTGCAGTGCACATCCATATGCTCGTGACCCAGAACCCTATTGAATCTGGTACGGCTCATGGCGTTGGACACACCGGTTCTCGTCAGATCACCGAAGTTAAGCAATACTTGGATGGGTGACCGGGTGCCGCACTGGCTGGGCTGATCAGTGTCCAGGGTAATAGGAACTGTGAGCACTCTCGTGTTCTGGCACATGTACGACCCATCGTGATATGACTGAAACAAGGTTGAAAACGACGTTAAACCCTACTACTCCACTTGAATCTGGACCTGATTGGTTGGAAACTTTGGTGGCCATCTTTAATTTATGCATACCCATCACAGCTTTCTCGTTACCAAGATATCTTTAGAACGACTTACCCTAGGCACACCAAACTTGCACTGCACATCCATATGCTCATGACCCAGAACCAGAGTTCGAATTTGGCACCTGTCCGTCAGTCCGAGACTGGTAAAAAATCAAACGGATTGGTGTGAGTGACTGAACAACAAGTCCGTCGGACTGGCAACAAAAATACTCTCAGTTCATTGTGTAAACTATTTCTCTGAATATGTCCGCACAATTTGTAAAAGATATGTCTGTTTTCGGTTACCCGACCGAATCTAAAATAAATCCTGCGAGTCTAAAAAAAAATTCAACAAATTCCAACGAAATCACGACCACGGTCGCGTTTTGCGACAACAACAACCGTAAAGCGGCGCGAACAGTGTCAGCATACCGTAAAGTGTGATTGTAATGCAGCGCATGGCAATGCATGGCGGCAGGTTGACGATCTTTTCAGCAAATAAAGCACCCACTTCCAGGTCGAGAATCGAGAAATCAGCAACATGATTACGCTTCAGTCGACCTGATCATGTTTACCAGGACAATTTTAAACATATTCTCCATCAACATCGAAAGAAATCTACTGATTTCTTGGCTTGAAATGGCATTTGTTGAAGCAGTGTTTCGCGACGACACGTGCAGTCAAGGTTGCCATCAAAGTCTAGCCGACGGGGTTTGTCGTATGTTATTATCTTCACACGCGCTCAAGAAATTCAAGAAATGCACAATTATTAATTTCTTATTTAGTAGCAACCATGACAGAGAACAAAATGATGACAAATGTTCCCAGATCATCTTTTATTTAATATTAACGGACTAGTAAAAATATTTGCGGACTGGTTACATTTTTGGCTCACCAGTCCGGTGGACTGGTTCAAATTTTTCTTAAATTCGAACACTGAGAACCCTATTGAATCTGGACCCGATTGGTTAGAAACTTTGGCGGCCATATTTAATTTATGCAAAACCATTAATCTTGTGTATCTCGGGTACCATTTCACTGTTCAGTGTGAAACTTGGTATAGATCATCGATGCATCAAGACACTTCAAAGGAAGGACCAAACCAGTTTCCCTGATTTGGTGGAAACCTTGGCGGCCATCTTTAATTGATGCAAAATCTTTAATGATATATATCTCTGATACCATTCAAGTGTTCTATATGAAACTTGGTATACAGCATCGATGTATCAAGAGACCTGCAATGTATAACCACATCAGTTCCTCTGAGTGGCGGGTTGGATGGGCGGCCATCTTTAATTTATGTGAAATCATTAATGATCTCTATATCTGATAGTGCTTGATGTAAAATTCGGTATACATCATCGATGCATCAATAGACTTACGATAAATGACAGTTCTGGTTTTTTTGATTGGGCGGAAACCTTGGTGGCCATCTTTAATTTATGCAAAATCTTTAATGATATATATCTTTGATACCATTTCAGTGTTCTATATGAAACTTGGTATACAGCATCCATGTATCAAGACACTTGAAATGAATAACCACATCAGTTTCTCTGAGTGGTGGGAAGGATGGGCGGCCATCTTTAATTTATGCGAAATCATTAATGATCTTTATCTCTGATAACTTTCAAATGCTCGATGTAAAATCATCGATGCATCAAGAGACTTACGTAATGAATACCGGTTTCTCTGATTGGACGGAAACCTTAGAGGCCATTTCTAATGGCTGGTGCCCAGAGCCGAGGGGTTTTCAGATGCGCAGCTTCGTATTTATTCTGTAGTTGTTATTGTTTTAAAATGTAGTACTTGTAAAGATATCAACACAGAAATGTAATACCAATAAGAATAAAGTGGTTCAAATAAAGCATAGTGAGCCGTGAAATCCGTATGGAAAGCGGCCCGTAAACTACAATTTCAGACAGGCTATCTTTCGCCGTGTGAGCCCTACCGATGTCTTCTTCCTTCATCTATGAAAGGGGCTATTTTGTTTACATCTTGTCCTATTTGCAGGACATTTGCCGTTCGCTTTTGATGGAAAACTCATTGCAGAAATACTTGACGAATAAGTTCGCGCTACAAAGATTATGTCAAAAACAAGTCGTTGGCAAGTCCAATTAATCGAAACAACCCTGAAACTCATTGGAGAAGATGTGAAGCGATAACTATAATTCAATGTACTGAATAATCGTATATAAATGCAATAATATGTTATTCCTTTGGTATGAAAGAACAGAATAAAATTACCGAGTATACGAATCGCTTCCATTATCGAGTATCGCCTATCGGCCCTCCGGTCTTAGTCAAAGTTGTGAGAAATAATTGATTTTCAGCCAACTTTCTAACCGTATTCCGTTATTCTGCTCTTTGCTGGATATTTGTGCAATGAAGATATCTGGCATCTCATAATATATGTTTGTTATCGATGTTTGAATGAAACAAGGAGTAGGACTCTTTCGGGTGGATTGATTGATTTACCGGAATGATTTGGATTCGGGTTTCGATCTGCCGACAGCGACGTAGGGGGCCTGCCCGCAGATACCGCTGGGCACAATGGAACTCAGGTTTCGCTTATATAACCCCATTCGATCCGCATAAATATCCATCCATCGATATATATCCTCACAGCCTTCGCGAAGTTTGTACTTATTCCGTTTTTTTTCTCAGAAGAGAATGCTATCAGTTCATGCATATTGCGATCTCGATTACTCCTATATACCTATAGTTATGTAGACTGAAATTGTTAACATATTCCTTTATTTGCTTTAACTTTTCAATGGCAGTAACCAATAGATTATTAACCCCATCCTCCGGAGAAGGAGGGGGTTATTGGAATCGTCCTTGGCCTGTAGAAAACTTTGTACATCAAGAGCGGAAAAACTAGGAAGACTCAGGCACTGAAACTTGCCTAGTTGGTCACAATTGTATTGTTGTGAGTCTGTATAGTTTTTGGGAGATGGCAGATGAGAATGAATACGTTTTTTTTGCAAAGAGATGCTCAAAATTGGAAGGGTAATTTTTACACGGAACGTGGATGTTGTTCTTGTACGTTAAGAGATTGACAAACTCACCCGGATGTTCCTGTTGTATAGATATACCCCGGGTATTTGTGAAGCGATCAGTCTGCACAGAGGTGACGATGGTAATCAAAGTGTTAGCTATACTCGGATCTCTTGAGCAGGAGAGTGCCTGGTTTTGCAACAACCGTAAAGTGTGATGTTCTTCCAGCATGGCGATGAGGAGTAAACACAGGCGAATAGGTTGCACATCACCAAATGATCTCCTTACTATTTATGTAGTAAATTGGCCTGGAACATGTCCAAAAAAAAACCATTCCCAATATTTCCCGTCGACTAATAACATATATCGTCAGAAAGCCTGGCGAACATATAAAAAAATGAGGTGACATTATGTACCATTTTTTCGAGCCATAGCTGGAGGAAGATATGCCATAGAATAAACATCCCCATGGCGATGGCATGGGGTGTGTTATGAAAATTTCCTGAAATTTATTTTTTATTTTCAAAGTGACCAAGAAACTTCTTAGTTATGAAGACCAACTATTGTAGAGAGATAAACAAAAAGTATTACACAAAACAATTCACTTCCGGAATAAATATGGTCCAATCGCTGTAGCCGGTCTTCTATTCTCCGGGATAACCCTCAGTACAAGAATCATTTAGTGGTGTGTAACCAATAAAGCACACTTCCAGATCAGGGAATGGAAAACTTACCGACGTTTACGCTTTAGTTGACCTGATAACTATTACTAGGGCAATTTTAAACATATTCTCCGTCAAATTCGGAAGAAAGATACGGAGTTGTTGGCTTGAAATGGCACAAGCCAAAGTGCGTCGGCGGACATGGGCAAGTGAACTGATATTTTCCTTGAACGAAGTCGGCAACTGACAGTCAAAATCTATATCATTTCTCTGCTAGAAAATTTCAGTTTGCCGATTTTGTTTTATTATGACATTGAAATAATGTGTTGAAATAAACCCCGAAGATTCAAGCAAACTTATTTATCAAATTGTGAAGTGTTGAAAGGTCTCTTCTCGTTTCTTGTCTCAAACAGCTCAAATCAGAGGGATTAAACGTTGTGCTAAAAAAAAAAAAAATAAGGTTTTTTTTTAATATTTTTTTTCCATTGATAATCAATGACAATGTTCAGTTATGTTGATTCCTCATCAGTAAGTCTGATATTTGATTCAAAAGCCTACCTATTTTGCCAGAATTCGTGGAATTTGAATATTTTTGCTAATTTGCACACGTTTCCCTGCCTAAAGAAATTTTACTGTACCTACTCAAATTTTTCCTAGCCTGTTTCCGGAAACAGACATATTTCGATTTTTGTTACAGTTACATGTACTTGGTGATCAAGAAATTTATCGAAAATATGCACAGAAATGCTGGTTAAATGCCATGCGGTTGCGCAGGAAATGTAGCTTGATTATAAATTTTTCTGTACTGTCTTGACAATCGCTCTAGACACCCCCAATGTTCCTATATTCCGTCCTTGATCCATTCGCAACATTTTTGCAAGCAAATTACTGGAGCCATGAATATTTCAAATTTGCGCTTTTCCCCCCATAAACAAATTATACCTCAGAAAATGACCAGCCCACCTTGCCAGCTTAAAAAAAGTCGTCAAAATACGAACAGCAACGGTAATCAGTTCAGTTTAAATTGCATTTTCCCCCCAATATTCCTCAGCTTTCTGTGGTGTGCGAGTCGAAAGAATAAATGCGAGATGAGTACATACTTATCAACCCTATACCAAAGGGGAATAATCAAAACATGTTGGTTTCTGAGGATATTTTCAATTTCCTGACCATGTGTTTCTGTGGACAATGCCCCTCCATGATTTTCTCCCATCAGACATTGAGAAACAGAAAATATTTTTTTTATATAATGCTTCACATCCGATTTTGCAAGTTGTCACCAATCTGCATGTATTCTACCGTGTTCTATTTGACGGGAAATTCTATGCAAATCTATTATCCTAAGCGTCGTGTCATTCCTCTCCAAATTCGCGGGTTATGATCACTTAATGGAACAGCCTATTAGAGCTGTTACTTTTGCGATGACAAACCCAAGACCACTTCGACCAAGATGGCAGGAACGACCAGGAGATTGACTCAAACAAACTCTGGGTAGATGGGTATCAACTATTGATACAGTACCTATAAATCAAGCAACCAGCATTGTTGCCGACACTTCAAGGGTGACTGACATACAAACCAGACCATTTAGTCTGCCACTCCGAGAGCATGCATGTCCAATGATGACAGGGTATTATTTTGGCATATAAGTATGAGGAACAAAGCCCAGATCTATTACATACCAATTACAAAATAGGATGGGGTTTTCGAAGTCCACGAGTTCTAGTTTCTTTTTGGCAATAGAATAACTACCCTACTGAAAATCAGACCAAAATATCAGTGAAATTTCAGTGGAATTTCGGCAAAATTTCACAAAAAAAAGACCACATCAAATGTGCATATCCAGACAGCAGAACAAGAAATAATTAAGATATAGTTTTGTCATTTTTTGCAAGAATTATTTAACAAAATTATTCACAATTTTGAATTTTATTAAAAAGGTCAGAGAAGCCATTGAATAAAAAGTTCATCTCGTGATTTGGGAAGAATGTCAATTCTTCTAAATTATGAAGAAAACAAAACTCTTGATTTCTGCATAACGAGCATGTTGCATTTTTGATTGTTGTTGATAACGAACTTGGATCAAGTGGGATAAAACATGATGAAAGACAAAACCACAAAACTTTATTGATTAACACTTGAAATACATGACGTACGTGAACGCAAATTACTTACCAGATGTGTTGTTGTTCTGAAAACACATCTGACAGTCTTGCATGGTTTCCCATAGCCTAGTGTGACCAATTTTACTGCATTTTTTAGTCTTCGTTAAAAACTAAATCAACTCCAATTGAATTTGTTATAAAAAAGTGTCCATTTATGACATAGATAATCCTTGCAGAAACACAAAAAACCCGAAACCCGGTCAATAACCGAAACAGCGAAACTCGGGGTCTGAAATTGGCGGTTCTCGCAGCACGAGACATCTCCGCAGAAGGAGAGCGGGATGTCAGTCGATTGGCTGATGGACGTCCATATCTTCCCAGCAAAACCTCTCAGCGCAACATGATGAATAGCAGATCATCCGCGTCATTGATAGTTCATAATACAGTATTCTGTTTCTGACCTCTTCCACAAACAGATATCAAGTACTTCGTGAATTTGTTGAAAGTTCCAACACCTCGCGAGTTGCATAATCCTGCAACAACAACAACAAGACATGCAAAATATCGAAGCGCCACCTGCAGGTTAGACAACTCCTGTGAGAATATCCGTGGGAAAATGTTTTAGAAACTGAATATTTCCTATAACTTTTTCCAATTGAAGGACATTACTCCAAAGAATAACAACAAAAAATGTATGTATGTTTTTGAAGGATAGTGGAATAATTTTACTAAGTTAATTTATTTAGATTTCATAATTTTTATTTCATTTTCTAAAAAAAAGAAAAAAAAAGAAAACAAAAACGAGAGATCCTGAAGGATCTTGGCACCCACCATTGTCCGATAATTGTAAGCTAATGACTAGAGGATATTTTTGTCCATTGTTACTAAGAACAAACGATTGATTTGTAATTTTGTTTACAGAATTTCGAATCTGAGCGAAAAAGATCGGAAAAGGGACACTGAAAAACACCAAGATATAATCTAAGTTTCAGGAGTTCCAAGATTTCTAGAAACTGTACTTATGTCGGTTGTTATAATACAAGAGAAATGAGCAAAGTTAGTCTGAAAGTGAATGTACATGTACGGAGGATCCTTCGCCTTTGTTTTGTAGTATTTTTTTTTATTTATTTTTTTGCACGTGTCATCATTGGGTACTGGAAGCGAGGACCAATCTCTTTGACACTTTGGCATGAGCTATGAAACATACT
The DNA here is from genome assembly GCA_036873755.1 of Hanleya hanleyi. NCBI lineage: Eukaryota > Metazoa > Mollusca > Polyplacophora > Lepidopleurida > Hanleyidae > Hanleya > Hanleya hanleyi. The sequence continues at coordinate 12,863 of JAVTVY010051746.1, forward strand.
TAAGATTTTATAATTAGGAACGAATGCTAATTCTGTTCTGTTTACTGGGCTAGTTTGAGATATCTCTTTAAAGATACCATGCTCGAAAATAGTAAGATGGTACAATACTTAATACTGAAGGGATCCGGTCCGCGCAGTAATGTTGAAACTTCGAAAGTGCCTGAATCCTGATTATCTCCTTTGGATCGAAACATGCAGTAGTCTACAGTTGTCGAGTTGTGACATTGAGTCACAAGAGTGATGTCCCTTCATGTAGCCGACCCGCCGGCAGACGAAAGGGTGGAGCAGTTCACTTGCTACTGCATGGACTGAAGAAAACTGATTTAAAATTTGAAGAAATACATTTTAATCCTGAATTATTTGAACTCCTTGATATGGAGGGTGAAGGTATGGATATTCTCTATAGTCGGTATATAGAATATGCCCCACCGTTTGATCTGCCGACTCTTGTGATGCAATAATACAACTCGAGAATACCGTATTAATTTGAAGCGTAACTTGGATTTTCGAATTGGGCCAAAAAGGTATCTTGCACTACTAGGCCCCATGTGGGACCTGTGTATCAAATTTCAGAAATATCCATGGAATATTTCCTGAGAATTCACGATAACAATGTTTCAAGGGGAAATTGAAGATGGCCGCCTTGTGGCCATATTGGATTTTCGATTCGGACCGAAAAGGGTATCTTGCACAACTAGACCATAAAGGGAACCTGTGTACCAAATTTGAGAAAGATCCATGCAGTACTTCCTGAGAAATCATGATAACAAAGTTGCATGGGAAAATCCAAGATGGCCGCCTGTTGGCCATATTGGATTTTCGAAGACCGTAAAAGGTATCTTGCACAACTAGACGACAAGGAGAACCTGTGCACCAAATTTAACAAAGATCCATGCAGTAGTTCCTGAGAAATCAGAATAACAATGTTTCATGGGGTAATCCAAGATGGCCGCCTGATGGACATATTGGATTTTGGAATCGGACCAGAAAAGGTATCTTGCACAACTGGACCACAAGGGAAACCTGTGTATCAAATTTGAGAAAGATCCAGGCAGTACTTCCTGAGAAATCATGATAACAAAATCTCATGGGGAAGTCTAAGATGGCCGCCTGGTGACCATATTGGATTTTCGATTCGGACCGAAAAGGCATCTTGCATATCGAGACCCTAAGGGGAACCTGTGTACCAAATTTGAGAAAGATCCATGCAGTATTTCCTGAGAAATGACGATAAAGTTCCATGGAGAAATCCAAGATGGCTGCCTGGTGGCCATACTGGGTTTTCAAAGAGGACCGGGAAAGGCATCTTGCACAACTAGACACCAAGAGGAACCTGTGTACCAAATTTGAGAAAGATCCATGCAGTACTTCCTGAGAAATGACGATAAATTTTCATGGGGAAATCCAATATGGCTGCCTGGTGGCCATGTTGGATTTTCGAATCGGACCAAAAAAGGTAACTTGCACAGCTATACCCCAAGGGGAACCTGTGTACCAAATTTGAGAAAGATCCATGCAGTAGTTCCTGAGAAATCGCGATAACAAGATTTCATGGGGAAATCCAAGATGGCTGGCTTCTGGCCATATTGGATTTTCGATTCGGACCGAAAAAGGTATCTTGCACAACTAGACCCTAAGGGGAACCTGTGTACCAAATTTGAGAAAGATCCATGCAGTACTTCCTGAGAAATGACGATAACAAAGTTTCATGAGGAAATCCAAGATGGCCGCCTGGTGGCCATATTGGATTTTCGAATCGGACCAGAAAAGATATCTTGCACAACTAGACCCGAAGGGGAACCTGTGTACCAAATTTGAGAAAGACCCATGCAGTAGTTCCTGAGAAATCGCGATAACAGGGTTTCATGGGGAAATCCAAGATGGCTGCCTGGTGGCCATATTGGATTTTCGAATCGGACCAGAAAAGGTTTCTTGCACAACTAGACCCCAAGGGGAACCTGTGTACCAAATTTAGAGAAAGATCCATGCAGTAGTTCCTGGAGAAATCGCGATAACATGAAAGCCATGGGGAAATCCAAGATGGCTGCCCTGTGGCCATATTGGATTTTCGAATCGGACCAAAAGGGTATCTTGCACAACTAGACCCCAAGGGGAACCTGTGTACCAAATTTGAGAAAGATCCATGCAGTAGTTCCTGAGAAATCGCGATAACAATGTTTCATGGGGAAGTCCAAGATGACTGCCTGGTGGCCATATTGGATTTTCGAATCGGACCAAAAAAGGTTTCTTGCACAACTGGACCCTAAGTGGAACCTGTGTACCAAATTTGAGAAAGATCCATGCAGTACTTCCTGAGAAATGACGATAACAGAGTTTCATGGGGAAATCCAAGATGGCTGCCTGGTGGCCATATTGGATTTTTGAATCGGACCAGAAAAGGTATCTTGCACAACTAGACCCGAAAGGGAACCTGTGTAACAAATTTGAGAAAGATCCATGCAGTAGGTCCTGAGAAATCGCGATAACAAGGTTTCATGGGGAAATCCAAGATGGCTGCCTGGTGGCCATATTGATTTTCAATCGGGACTGAGAAAAGGTATCTGTACAACTAGACCCCAAAGGGAACCTGTGTACAAAAAAATTTGAGAAAGACCTCGCGTGCAGTTCCTTAGAAACGCGATAACAGGGTTTCATGGGAAATCCAAGATGGCTGCCTGGTGGCCATATTGGATTTCTTTGAATCGACCAGAAAAGGTATCTTGCACAACTAGACCCGAAAGGGAACCTGTGTAACAAATTTGAGAAAGATCCATGCAGTAGTTCCCGAGAAATCACGATAACAAGGTTTCATAGAGAAATCCAAGATGGCTGCCTGGTGGCCATGTTGGATTTTCGAATTGGACCAAAAAGGGTATCTTGCACAACTAGACCCCAAGGGGAACCTGTGTACCAAATTTGAGAAAGATCCATGCAGTAGTTCCTGAGAAATCGCGATAACAAGGTTTCATGGGGGAAATCCAAGATGCACAGCCTGGTGGCATATTGGATTGAATCGACCAGAAAAGGTATCTTGCACAACTAGACCCCAAGGGAACCTGTGTACCAAATTTGAGAAAGATCCATGAAGTAGTTCCTGAGAAATCGCGATAACAAGGTTTCATGGGGAAAAATCTAAGATGGCTGTCTGGTGGCCATATTGGATTTTCGAATCGGACCAAAAAAAAGGTATCTTGCACAACTAGACCCCAAGGGGAACCTGTGTACCAAATTTGAGAAAGATCCATAAAGTAGTTCCTGAGAAATCGCGATAACAAGAATTGTTTACGGACGGACCACGGATGACGGACCACGGACGAAAAGCGATTTGAATAGCCCACCATCCGGTGATGGTGGGCTAAAAACAATGAATTTGCTTTCAGTCATGAGAAAGGCAAGTCAATTATTTCTAAAATCACAATTCTTAAAGTGATAAACAAGAACAAAAGCATGCAGTTGTTCTTGTTGAGTCTGGCTTATACATTATAAATTGATTATTTCTAAATGAACACAAGCAAAACATTGTGCAATTATAATTTTGACAAAGTTTGCTTTCTACATTCAATTGCAAGTTTCATTTTTGGTAAAAATACTTCATGTACATGTATATAGCAGATGGTCACAAAATGGTCCTTATTTATTTTCTTCATTCTTGTCTTTATATGCAGCACTATTCATTGAGATCACTTTTTTTTCTGTATATGTTGTTTCATGCTTTTCAGTGAGATTTGTAGTGAAATTGAAGTGACTAATTTCACAGAATTTTCAGTGAGATTAAACTGGCAGATGAGATTTCACTGAAATTTCATCGAAATTTCATTGAAATTTGATGAAATTACTGAAATAATGCGATATTTGGTCTTTTCACCAAATTTCACTGAAATTTTGGTCTGATTTTCAGTAGGGTAAAAATTCAAAAGGTGGTCTGTATTTCCTGCCACGGCTATCAGAATAATTATAACCTATTAGCCGTGTTGAAGCGGAAATTACGTGACTGGATTCGACAGTCACATTTACAAACAATTTACTGGTAGAGTTTTTTTAATGCTCTTTAATTACGGCCCAGACCTAAACCTATAATTCGTATATCCACACAACCCTGTTTTAACCCTTTAATTGACAATACAACGTGTCTCATTGAACTACCGGTAATTCCCGTTCAAGGTTTTTGTGAAATTTTGTGTGCGGCTTTAATACATGTATCTCGCTGTGTAAGCACCGCTCTTGCAGGCAGGGGTCGCCATGTTCACAAATCACTATCATTTGTTGTCTGTGGCCTTCCAGGATGCAAGGATTAATCTTTACTCAAGACTTGTCACTTATAATTATCTTGACGTTCAGGATGTACATGTAACTGGTAACAATAACATTACGGATTTCACAGAGGCTGTCTGATGCCCTGGGGTTTCTATAAACAACTGTCATCAACGGGTTGAGGAGTTTTTGTAATGTCGTCACACACAAACAATACAGACCAACAGGTACCATTGTTTTTACAAAACACAATACTTTCGTATCCGTTCTGACCAAATTGTCATTTTCTGTTCATTTGCCACTTTGATCAAAACCAATCTAGTGTTGCAATGCCACTTTTTATAAGCTGTGACATACATCAAATATCGTTTTGAATCAAGGTCTTAGGTGTTCTATTTATATCTCCATCCGCCCATTCCTTGTTATTTACTTATTTATGTATTTATATATTTATTTATTTATTTATTTGTTTATTTGATAATACAGCCCTTGTAAACATCTTTAACGAACTAAGAAATGTAACGTGTAATTAAAATAAAACATTGAGTTGATGGGCTGCAAAATCCGTACGGGAAGCGGCCCTTAAACTGCAATTTCAATCTTATATATATATGGTCCCAACCTAAGCTTTTTATATCGAAGCCTGTCCTGGCGAATTTTGTTTAAAATCTCGACAAATCGTGTTACGCATGTACAAGTAAACATCGCAAGAAATAGCTGAAGATAATGATATTATTTATGAAAATAATTCATGGCATTCATATTTTCATGATCCTTTAATACTGAGATGAAAATATGTATTTAGGTTTTCATTCTATGGATGCGTTTGCAAAGGAAAGTTATCAAAACCTATACTGTCAGGAATGTCGCGAAAAATTCGCGTCAAATCGGCACCATCTTTTCCCATTAATATTACAAGGAAACTGCTAAAGAAACAGAAATGATATTTTATTTCATGACAAGAAATTTATGCATTTAGATTTTTATTTTACGGAAGCATTTTCAAGTAAAGTTATCAATACCAAGTGTCGGTATCGCGGAAAATTCTTGGCGAATTGACACCATCTTTTTCGATAAATATTACAAGAAAACAGCTAAAGATACAGCAAAAATATTTATATTTTCATGATCCTATAATACTCGAGATGAAAAATAAGCAGTTAGATTTTTATTTTATGGATGCGTTTTCATAGTAAGTTACCGGTATTGAAACCTGATGTCGGTATATCGCGGAAAATTCGCGGCGAATACAAGCTAACTTTTCTTTTAAACATTACAAGAAGAACGAAGAATATACAAAAATGTTTATATTTTCATGATCCTATAATACTCTAAATGAAAACTATTTAATATTTAGATTTGTATTTTTTGGAAGCATTTTCATATATCGATGTAGACCCGTTAGGGTCTGATGACCCTTGTAGACCTGTTAGGGTCTGATGACCCTAGGGTCATCCAGATATATATAGGGGAGCTGTAACTCTTGTAACAGAAAGTGCCCGGTTTACTCTTGCACAAAACAAAGTTCTTGCACTGAAAGAAATAGTTCTGAAGCTTTTTCTTCTTGATAACCTTTTTTTTGTCTTTTGAATTATTTTTGTTATTCTTTTATGTAAGCTGAATATAGTAGATGTGTTTTGATGTTTTTTCAAGTGCTCAGTTGTTGTTTTTGAGGGTTTGATGTTTCTAGGTAAAAGTATGTCGTCTGCTAGACCAGAGACTGTCGTCTGCTAAACCAGGGACTATAAGAGGAAAATGCTGGTTGATTTTTGGTCTGTGTATGTCACAATTTTTTTGACATGAAATGGCTTGTTTGGTCAATATTAATGTATATTTGTTGTATACTGCATTTCCAATTTCATGTTCCTCTTCACTTTCCTCATTTCTTTGTTTTCATTGTGTTTGAAAGGAAATTTTGGCAAATGAATTTGAGAGTTCCCCCTCCTTGAGACCCTCTTCAGCAATGTGACATAGCCACTGAAGCCAGTGGTTTTCATGTACCTACAGCAAAGTGTGGGTAGCTTTCTAGGTCAGTTCTTCTGCTGACCCAGTTTTGTCAGCTTTAGCTTTAGTTGAAGTAGCTTACTCAATATTGTAAGCCAATATTGGCCATAAATTCTTTTGTCATTAATCCATGATATGGTAAAGAGTTAATTACCAACAGCTTGATCAAGTGTCATATCCAAATCCTCTAACCAGCCCTCTTCCATAAAGAATTAGAGCATTTCCACAAAGTGGATGCTCTTATGTTTTCCTGAGAAACGGCTCCGCCGGATTCGCCGCCACCGCCGCGACTTTAAACGTGAATATCTCTGAAACCCTCTGAAACCGTTAAATATTTTCGGGTCAGACTTTGTGTGCTATCTCCTTAGGCCTGGGAAATCTGCTCACCACTAGGTGGCGTTGTAGTCAGAGTATAGGTAAACCTGTCTCTGACGATTTCGTCTGAACGGCTTGTCTGATTTCTTTGAAATTTTATTACAATGGTCTTGAAGGATAGTCAATGTGCTGAAAAGATTTTGGTGTAGCTGGCATAAATATAAATGCAAGTTTTTTGCGTTTCAAAAAAAAAAGTTTTTCTTGAAATGAAAATTAACCAATTCGCTTGGAGAAATATTTAAAAACTGTTCTATTCTAGGTTGCCAAGCATAAATATAGGATTGCCGACATGATAATTCCCTTTCGGTGCGAACCAATTTGCCATTTAAATGAAAAATCTCATTTATCTGACTTAACATCAAAACCTCCATAACCATTATCACGATTACAGTTTTTTTCTATCAAACTCTTGTGTGCCATCTCCCTAGAGCTTTAGATTTCACCTGCTTGTTTTTCGTGGCATTTGGTCGTCACTAGGTGGCGCTATAGACATGAATGCAGGTAAACATGTGTAACATATCTTCTGAACAACGTGTTTGATTTCCATGAAATTTGGGTATAGATCTTGCAAGATAGGCAAAGGACTGACAAGATTTTGGTGGTGTTGGCGAATCATGGAGATGCATTTTTGCATCTCAAAATAATATTTTGTTTTCACAAAAACGGAAATTTGCTTCTTAATCAGGGAAAAGTAATTCTATTTTTCTGAACATAATATAACATTCCCAGTGTTATAATTCACATCCCTTGTAAGCCAAATGGCCATTTTTTTAAATATATGAAATTCTGATATTCCAATATCTACATTCCCCAGGCCACATCTGAGGATTTTGCGTCATCTTGTAGTTTCGTGATATTGTTCATTAAGGTGGCACTATAGGCAGTAAACTTATATAGCACAATTTATTGGCATTTCATCTGTTCATGAAGTGTATTATTGTCAGATAGACGAAGAATTTCAAAGGACTGAACGTTTTTTTTTTGATTGAAATTGAAGGGCCACCTCTCATACGGGTTTTGCAGCCCATCAACATAATGCTTGATTTATATCTCATTATACATTCGTGTTTACAATTACTAATTTTATTAACATTATGATTTAAAAATGGATTGAAAGGACATTGGTGCTGTTAGCGCTGGCATATACATGTGGCATAGGGTATAGTCAGCTAAATATATCTAAATCTAGGCTACAGTACAGGAAAGAAATGAACTCAATAAAAATCGACCCGATCTTGTCCCGATTTTGACCTGGTCTTGTCCCGGTTAAAAAATCGGGACAACATCGGGACGGCATCAGGACGACCTGATCATGGTCCGATCTTGTCACTATGTTGGTCCGATGTTGTCCCGATTATTTGTCCCGATTTTCTCACCCGCTGATTCTCTTCCCATTCCTACAAAGTAACTTGGAAACCCTGGCACTAACATGTTGTACAATTGAGGTTATTTTTCTGATCCGTAAAGCTGATATGCTGGGGCCAAACGGCCTGTGGCGCTGAGTAACGTTCACACCCACGTGTCGAGTCTCCAGCGCGTCAAAAATAACATCTGCATGGTACATGTTTGGATATAGTGATCAAACATATTGTCATTTGTATTTCATTTCTTGTCAGCTATCGACACAATTCGGTTATATTTCGTTCAAACTCCGTTCATCCTTTTGCGTTCATTCCGGTTCGTCCTCATAAATGTAAACGATCGTCGGTCACCTTCACGGAGAACAGTAGTTGAAAATGGCAACTTGTCACGGATTTCCAACTTCAAGAAAATAACGAAGATCGATCTTCATTATCCCCAGATTCACAGAGATATATGTTTCTTCTTTCTATTACAATCAACTTTATATTAGATCTAAAAACATAATTTTATATGCTCTGGAATGAAATCTTTCGCGACGCCTGCACGAAAAGAGTGCTTTCTCCAAGGTCCGCGCGCTGATAAACAACAAGGTCAACAGCAGGGAACTATTCGGTCTTCAATTTCACATTCCGGTTTTCTCGTGCAAAAAGTGAACGCTTTATGCAAGAATTTCTTCCATTCACTCTAGATCTGTATTCTATTTGCATTCCACAATATGATCTGTTATGAACTGTTTATAAGATTCGGCAATATGAGAAAAGAAAAAGTTATTCAAAATTGTTTAATAATATTTTTTATCAGAATATTTATCTTATATATTCTTCTGTGCTATCGGTAAAATTATCTTGCATTCTTCTCGTTTGTTATCACATTAGTCTAGACAAATTTTTAGTGTTATGTAAATATTTAGGAAGAATGGGCTAATAGATTTTTTCATTACCGTGATATCTTCCGTACATAAACGACAGGTTTTTGCAACACAATTGTATTGAGGACGAAAAACATCTTCGGAATGTACCTTGTACGCCTCGATGAGAACGAATCTTTTTAATACCATCCAGGATAATATTAATTAAGTATTTTCTCAACTATTTTTCCTTTTGTTAGACCCACCTGATTACATTTCGATTTTTGATTGATTGAAATTGTAGTCCGCTTCCCATTCGGATTTCGCTGTCCATCAAATCAATGTTTCATTTAAATTTCACTGTACATTTATTTCTTCGTTCATTTGAGATCTTTTGCAGCGCTAGATATTAAAATAAATAATTAAATAATAAATAACAAGAGCAGAAATGGAAGTACTAAAGATTCCATTTCAAGGTATGTGGTATTTTATATTTTCTCATGTCTCGCAAAACGGGATTCATTTTTTGTTAATTTGAGCTCTAGGCTTAATGTTACTATTATTGTATTGGTTAATATACTCTAACTTCGTAATGGGGATTAGATCTGCATGTACCCCATGTGAAATGTTGTTATTTTATTCCGTTGTTATGTATTGCGGGGGGGACTCTTAATTCTGAGTACAAAAAAAAATTATTCATTTGTCTCACAAACAAACAAAAGCCGGCACTATAACAGAATCTTGGGACAACAAGCCATGTAATTATAGTATTTTGAAAATCAATTCATCTGTAATCACAAATTCGGTAGACTATGGAAGTGAACAGTTGGTGATCACACGTCAAAAGCGCCGCACGGGTAGGAGTACGTGGTGCGGCTGTTTTCAGGGGCATAGCTCTGCAGGGTCAAAGTTCGCATATTTGGACCACGTGGGGCTTTTCGCCGCGGGAGTAGAGACGACCTGCTTCATATTTCTTTATCTACATGTATCTGAACAAATTACAATCAGTACATTTTGTAAACATTTAACTATACGGGTTTCCGAGCCATTCTGTCAGTCATCCAACTTTATTCACAGGCAAACATGTACGGACGATTAAAGTTTAACGGCAGCAGCGAGCAGTCCACTGCGGGAGTTCAAACTTCGCTCACTCCGTTCGGTTCATTTCGTTTCGGTTATTTCGTTTCGGTCAAACTCGGTTCATATTCTGGTCATAATTCGTTCAAACTTCATTCCGGTTTAAAAATTTTGCGGTCATATTTTAATAACCGAACCAAACGAGTGTATAAACATTAACGCAATTGCCTCCGTATTCACATGTCACGTAGACGATTGTAATTTGGAGATAACAACATGACGTCCCGATGTCGTCCCGATGCTGTCCCGAAGTTGTCCCGATGCTGTCCCGAAGTTGTCCCGATGTCGTCCTTGTAACAAGACCAGGACAAAACCGGGACAAGATCAGGACAAGAATCGGGTTATCATCATGTTAACATCGTGACAGAATCGGGTTGTCATGATGTTAACATCATGTCATCCCAGTATTGAGTTCATTTCTTTCACGTACTGTACATCACCCCCTGCTTACTAGACCCTTCCACATCCTCACACATGTAAGATCGTAGATGAAATGCAAGAGCACAATGTGGGGGATGAGAGAGAGAGAGACATTTATGGTTTTAACAGTAATAATGGGTGTGATTAATTATGTATGTTTCATAGGATTAGTCCTCATCTCTGGCCGTACCTTGGCAGAATATGGGTTTGTCATAGATATAAGATCGGTCATAATTTTTAGGAGTGGCAAGTCACATTCATGACCTCTTATTTTCTCAGAATCGAGCAAAATAAAAGCCAGGTCAGCAGTCCTATATTTCATCCCCTTTGAACAAAGATGATGTAAGCAAAACTGGAGAGACGCCCATGTTTCATTCCCTCGAAGACAACCAAGAGATCATTCTACAGCATATCTCCCTTATAAGCTTGACTTTTCTATGAACAAGACGAAGCATGCATCCGTCTGTTGCTGTTATTTTCAACGAACCATTTGAGCACTATTTGTTATGTACCAGTACGGCGTACACAGACCTGGATGGAGGATCAGGATTGCTATTCAAATTTCAGCATCAGCTCAATCTCCAATGATGCATCACTCGATTTTGAATCGTGCGAACATGAAACTTGCCAATCTTTTTGCGAACAATGTCAAATGTTATTAGAAGGGAGGCTGGGTAACCAATGCATTGCAGCGAGTCCAGCTGTAACGTGCAGAATTCTAGTTCAGGTTCAGGTTTTGCCCAAAAACCGTGGTGAAGTTCAGATGCATGCTGATGATCACAGGCATGACAAATACCAGTCGTTTCTATGATTCCCAGACATCGATATATAAAAAAGCCTATAGGCTCTAGTTTATTTTTGCACTGCCAGTGACGACTGATCAGTATGTTGTGATTGTAGTTTGTGACTGTGGTTAACCTGGTCGAGAATGAAGCGCTTTTTTCTGCGAGAATTTACTTTATAAAACTTTGGTATTCCAATCCTGTGTATGAAAAACAACTTTCTTTGTTGATTTGGAAAAATATTTGTATGGATTCACAAACGTGACAGCAAGAGGTTTTTTTCGCATGTAAACCTGTCACCTTCAAAGAGAGAGAGTAGGGCCCAACCATCGATTTCCGATAGAGAGATGGATCCATAACCATGGAAGTGAACGTACAGAAAAGTGTATATTCTGTCGAAATTTCTGTCGAGTCACGGAGTCAGATTCTTTCCTTGTTATCTCCGTTAAAATGATATCAAACATAGAATGAATATTCAGCATCTGGCTCTTGAGTTTCAGTATGTTCAACGTGAAAATCTAGCTCCAACAGTTTGACTGTCGCAGTAGAGGGTGTTTAGCCGGTTCTGGCCCAACGTTACATGTAATACGCCACAAAATAGTATTATAATCCCTATTTGTTTACAAAATATTTTTTGTTACTTATTAAGTTATAATCCCGTTTTGTTACTTCATATGTATTAATCCCTGTGTTCATATGTAAGTTCTATTTATAGAGCATCACCTCAGTTCTATTTTTAGATCCTGACATCATTGTTAACTCCCTGCTCCTTTGTTATTTCTTGACACACTTGACCCCCTGCATCTAGGTGGAACAATGGACTCTCCATAGACAAAGAATCATGATTCATGCTCTTGACTATTGTAACAAACCCATTCTATAGTTATTTCTTGCTATTTCCCTCCTCCTTTGTTGTTTCTCGACATAGTTGCCCCCGCATCTAGGTAGAATAATAGTCTCTCTATAGACAAAGGGCGAGGAGTCACGCTATTCATTGTCTTCATAAATTTGTAGTTGCCCACACACTGACATTATTGGGAAAACCTCTGTTCTATTGTTATTTCTTGCTAATTCCCTGTTCCTTTGTCTTTAATTCTCGACAGACTTGTCCCCCGCGTCTAGGCAGAACAATTTTCTCCTCATAAATAAAGAACCATGAGTCACGCTGGTTTCCCACACACCTCTCTACCTCATAAACAAAGAGGTATATACGCTCCCACACCTGACAGTATTGGAAAAGTTCCTGATCTATTCTTATTTCTTTATTATTTCCTGTCCCTTTGTCTTTAATTCG